>CM077157.1:19045368-19081172 GCA_039583875.1 Platanthera guangdongensis | reverse complement strand
ACCCATGAACATCACCAATCCAGACTACCAGTCCAGATGGAGCCTTCACACGCATGCCTATGTCGTACTCCCATATTTCCCGGCTCTAGATGCAGACTCAACAAGGAATCACTTCCGCAAATCCACCTTTTTGGTTGGAGGATTTCCAAGCACATGCATAAAGAAAGGACTTCAATGCCCAAGAAGGAGATCGTTACCCTTGAAGATCGCTTCGGTGCCATGAAGTAGCCGGATGGAAATCACCGCCTCGACTCTGCCTTCACGAATCCGCTCTCGGATCTTCGCTCCGCACTCCGCAGCTCCTCCAGCAGCTGGTAGTCTCCTCCATTCTTTCTTTCCCTTAGGCCTTTCTTCCTCTCTCTTGGAATAGATGAAAAAGAAGAAGAAAAAAGAGGGTTATATCCCCTTTTTTCTCGGCCTTCTAAACACCTGGACAGAGCCCAACCAGTGGATCCAGGAAAAGGGAAACAAACGACTCAGATTTGGCCAGAAAAGCTTGAACACAACCCGACACGCCCTGTGACACGCCTGTGTCACAGGCCGTGTCCCCTTAAGCGGCAGTCAACCGACTCAATGTAACGTCCCTAGCCGATCCAACGTGACAGCGTCACGGCTCCGCTCTAGGCGACGCTACCGGGCTGCAGCCCAAGCACCCCAACCCCTCTCCCTCCACAGGCGGGTTGTTGGTGGTCACAGCCCTCCCTTTGAGAGCGACTGACAGTTAAGTTGGGCCGTACGGGGACTTCCCAGGAGGTCCCCATCCCAGTACTACTCTCGCCCAAGCACGCTTAACTATGAAGTTCCTTCACTTCTCATCACCAATTGAGCTGCAGCTCAATTGGTGATGAGAAGTGAAGGAACTTCATAGTTAAGCGTGCTTGGGAGAGAGTAGTACTGGGATGGGTGACCTCCTGGGAAGTCCCCGTACGGCCAACTTAACTGTCGAGTTCGCTCATCAAAGGGAGGCTGTGACCAACAACAACCCGCCTGTGAGGGAGAGGGGTTGGGTCTTGGGCTGCAGCCCGGTAGCGTCGCCTAGAGCGGAGCCGTGACGCTGTCACGTTGGATCGGCTAGGGGCGTTACACCATGTTCACTGCATCAAAGCCCATATAGCAGTAGATGAAGGGATAACAACACATCAACATCTGTTCGAAGGTAGCCTAAAAATAGATATGGAGTAAAATCCCCCGCTTGTGCCTAAAATTAATGAAGAGCGTGGTTACAAACCCCCGTCGAGTCGGGGGGGGGGGGGGGGGGGGGGGGGGGGGAGGCATCAAAACTTCACTCCCCTCAACACACTCGGACAAATGCCTTTTCTCTATCCGCAACAATGATGCTCTTTGAAGGCTCAGGCCGCTCCTCCAGATCACAAGCGATTACTCGAAATATTGCGACTTCTACCGCGGGCATAGACACAGGGCTGGTGGTACTCGATTGAGAGAGGAGATCGAGCGTCTCATCCGTCTAGGGCTCCTTGGGAAATTTCTGGAGACACAAGCGTTGGGATGGTCGGCCTTGAATGACCCCGTGGGCATCTACGATAATGATCATCCCAGGAAGAAAAATTCTTCCCCGCACCTAGAACGCGCAGAACATGTGCCTCATCTTTTAGTGATTTCTTTTTTTTTTCTGGTTTCTTTGCTTTAAGACAATACACTGCAAGTCTAAACGTGCGCGCCTATCTTCAATATTACCACAACTTTATTTTAAGTTCATTCACAAATAGAGCATTTACCTCCGATAATGCTCGAGTAGTGTGCTAATAGTTACAACTACTACTTTCATATGTAGCGTTCACTCAATTTCAGCAACTACCTCTAACACTAACACTAGCTACTACTCACAATTTTGACAACTACTCTAGTACCAATATCAGGTAGCGAGCTCATAATTTTAGCAACTACCTCTGGTACCAACATTGAGTAGCGCACTAACAGTGACAACAACTACCTTCACAAATAGTGCGCTTACTATTTCAGCAACTACATTCTGTGCCAACACTAGCTAGTGCGTTCACAATTTCACCAACTCCAATATCAACATCGGGTAGCGCGCTAACAGTTACAACAACTACGGTAGTGCGCTAACAATTACAACACCTACCTTCACGGATAGCGCTCTAACAGTTACAACAACCACCCCCACCAAGTAGCGCGCTCTCAATTTCAACAACTATCTCTGATACCAACATCGGGTAGCGCGCTAAGTGTTATAACAACCACCTCCACAGGTATCACACTCCCAATTTCAGCAACTACCTCTGGTACCAACAAGGGGTAACATGATAACAGTTACAACAACTACCTCTACAAAAAGTGGTACACTCACAATTACAGCAACTACCTCTGATACCGACACCGGCCAGCGCGCTCACAATAACAACTACCTCCATTAGGTAGCACGCTCGCAATTTTAGCAACTACCTCTAGTACCAACACCAGGCAGCGCGATAACAATTACTTCAAATATCTCCACCAAGTAGCGCGCTCGCAATGTCTGCAACTGACTGGGGAACATGCGGTCTGGTATCGAAGATGGCGGCATGGGAGGAAGCGCAATGACACTCCTAGTCCCAAAAATGTTAGGGAAGGAGAGGATATTTGATTTTGAGCAGGCTTGCTAATAAAATTATAGGACTTCAAAACAATAACTAAAAATGGAAAGAAATTGACTATTTTTTTATTTGCCAAAAGTCAAAAATAATTTGTTAAGTGACAGCATTCTGTTTTAAGTGTATTCATATAAACATTAAGGTTTTGGTTTTCGGTGTTTGAAATAGTCAGTGGGAGGAGACAAACGAATTTTAACAGAGGGAGATTGCAGCTCGAAATAGAACAGTCGGCTCTACATTACCCAGGACACGTCCGGTCAAATGCGGCAAACGCCGCCGCGCAGCATTTGATTACCCTCCGTGCGGCGACGTTTTGCCACAAACAGCAGGTTCAAATGCCCACCAACAAAG
This sequence comes from Platanthera guangdongensis, assembly GCA_039583875.1. Lineage (NCBI taxonomy): Eukaryota > Viridiplantae > Streptophyta > Magnoliopsida > Asparagales > Orchidaceae > Platanthera > Platanthera guangdongensis. The sequence goes on along the minus strand of CM077157.1, from coordinate 19,078,209 downwards.
CCTAAGTTTTATTTTTCTCAACTTTACCGTGCTTAATTTGTATTTTTTCAACCCACATTTTTAGATATTTTTAGTTTACCGAAAAACTTTAGCATATTTAATGCATAGAAATAAAATCTTATAAAACAAAGGCTTATTTTATGAAATAAAACAAAACAAATTTAAAATGAAACTAATTTAATAGACTTAAATAAAATACAAACAAAAAATACATTAAACACAAATAAGAGGGGCGGCTGAAGGTTGTATGGAGGAGTTAATTTAAGATAATCATTATTCACAAATTATAAATTTTTATACGTAAATCAAAATTTTTATATTTATAAATTACTATCCACAGACTAAATTAAACTTTAGCATTTGATGTTTTCTTTTTTTTGAGCAAGGCCTGACGACGAATTCACATCTTTGTCAATTTTTTGAGTCAATACGGAGACAAAAACGGAGAAATTCATATCAAAATGATGAAATTCTGTCAAATTGTTGAAATGGAGTCGTTGGCGTAGGCTCAAATGATTGTCGGAGAAGTTCCTTCGCTGTCGGGTTTTGCTCAAGAGAGAAGAGACATCAATTGATAAAGTTTAAAGTTGATTTGCAAATAATAATTTATAAACATGAAAAATTTGATCTGCCAACAAACATTTATGATTTGTGAATAACAACTGCATAATTTAATCACCTTCTAAATTTTGTATTTTAAAAATTCAAAAAAGTACCAACGGAGTGCACACACCCAAGAGTAGCGTACACAAAAAATGTATCATGCATGACTACTAGTTTTTTTATAAATAAATAAATAAAAATAGGCAGTTGTTATTCGTTAATCATAAACGTTTAATCACAGACAAAATTTTTCATATTTATAAATTACTATCCGCAGACCAACTTTAACTTTAACAATTGATCTTTTTTCCTGAGCAAGACCAGACAACGAAGGAACTTCTCTGACAACTTTTTGAGCCTACGCGGACGACTCCATTCCAACAGTTTAATATGAATTTCATCAATTTGACGTGAATTTCACTTTTTTGTTTACCGTATGTACTCAAAAGGTTGACAAAGATGTCGCTTCGTTGTCAGGCCTTGCTAAAAAGAAGGAGACATCAATTGCTAAAGTTTAAGTTAATCTGCGGATAGTAATTTATATGAAAATTTTGATCAACGAATAGACGTTTATGATTTGCAAATAATAATTGCTTAAAAGTAATATGCAAATAAATATCAACCATAAGCACCCGTTACATGTTGACAGCATCCATTCATTCAATAATTCATAAACTTCCTCAACCCATGTTAGAAAATTTAAAACTAAAAAATAATTATAAATTCATAAACAGACAACACTACATGAAACGTTGACTTATTAGTCTCCTCATGCATAAAAACATGTAGCGTTGACTTAGGCTTAGGCTCTGTTTGGCGCGGCTGCAGCGATTGGAGAAAACATTGGTGAGAAGCAGTGGTGGAATAATCAGCTGTTTTGCAGAGTGATGACAGAATCTGTGAATCTGTTTGGAAGAACAGCTGTTGCAGTGTTGTTTCAAACGAATAAACCGTTAAGTTGTTTACCCAAACAATTGTGGGTGCGGATTTTATTTTTTTGTTGTGGGATGCGAATTTCATTTTTTGATTTCATTTTTTTGATTTCCTAAAGCAGCTTATGGCAAATCCTGAAGCAAATTAGGGCTTATCGTAGATCTGTACATGGATCGAGCGGAGAAGATGATCCTCCACGCCGGAGTAACCCTCCAAAGCCGTCGGAGTGCAAGGTGAGCAAGAGTGATGCTGGCATGGGGCTCCGGCAAGGTGTTGCACCAGGTAGGATCGCTTGGAGGAGCACATGGACAGAGAGCTCACCGGTGGGGGAGAGGGAGACGATCTGCAATGTTTTGGGGAAGGAGAAGCTCATCGGGACAGCTCTGCATTTTTGGAGTCGTGAAAAAAAACCACGACTTCAAATCGCCATTTTTTCACGATTTGACGACGGTGGCTTTTTTCACTGCTAGCCTACAAATTTTGTTTGGCGGAGCAGTGGAAAAAATCGCAGCGCACAGCCCCCAAAACGCCGCGCCAAACAGAGCCTTAGTTTGGCATGGTGGTGGCGTCCTAAATGCATGAGTTAAATCGTCATTCTTTAAGCATCACCTAATAAATTATCATCCGTTTGAACATAAAACTAGATAAAGTTCTTTAAGTGGGCGGTAACGAATGACAATTTAACCCCCGTGTTCATGACCGCCACCACCATGCCAAACAGAGCCTTAGAACACATTTGTTTGGTACTGCTTTTTTGGTCTGGTTTTGAATAAAAATACCACTATCATTGATTGCTTGTTTGAGATGACAACATTTATGAGCACCATCAAGAAAAGGAAACTATTTTTGAACGCAAAAGTGGAGGAAGTTTTTTGCGCAAGATCGAGCGTTCACCAACAACAATTTAGGTTTTGTTTAGCGCGGCGTTTTCAGAGCAGCCTGCCGCTGTTTTTAGAAACGCCGCGCCAAACAAAATTTTCCCCGCTCCGGTAGGAGAAGTCACCGCTCCATAATCGCGGAAAAAGAGCGATTTCTCTAGTCGTGTTTTTTTTTTTTCACGACTCATGAATCGTGATCCATGCGATTGGAGATTTTTCGCCGTCCTGACGCGCGAATCGCCTCCTCCTTCTCATCGGTGGTCGACGGGAACAACCACCTCCCTTCGCGATCACCATCTCCAAGCTCTCCGACCTTTCTTCCCTTCCGACGTAGATCCAGATTTTCCTCGTCGAGCTTGCTTCTCTACCAAGCTTCTGGAGCCCTATCCCTCACACAAGTTCCTCTTTTCCTCGCTGGACGAAGATGAACGCGGCTCTCCTCGCTGGATGAACGCGACTCTCCTTTTCTCCTCTCTGGTTTCTGCTTATGCATCCTCGTCCAGTCGCTCTTCCCCTCTCTAACAGGTAACAACCACCGGATCCAGATGATTTTGTTCGATTCCAGGTAAATTGATTTCATTTTCCGGTTGTTGTGTGATTTCATCTTCTGGTTGTTGTTGCATTCCACTTGCTACTATCATTCACTCCCACTCTGTTCCAAATTTATGAATTCTGGTTTTCGCTAGCTTCATGAATGTTCTAGTGGTTGGATTGAATTTCTTGTTTGTTGCATTTTATTCACTCCTAGCACTGTTAGGGTATTTCTTCTTCCTCCTCTCCATTTCCATTTTCCCTATGTTTTTCTGGATGTGTTTTCCTTTGGAAAATTTCCTGTTATTTTGTTTCATGTTCAAGTCGGAGCATTTTTTTGGCGTTTAATAGCTTCTCCGTTTGAAACAGCACTGTAAAAGCTGTTCTTCCAAACAGATTCACAGATTCTGTCACCACTCTGCAAAACAGCTGATTATTCCACCACTGCTTCTCCAGTTGCTGCAGCCGCGCCAAACAGAGCCTTATAACTGTCACGTTCATGACCACCACCATTATGCCAGACGGAGCGATTATCTTTTACTTTGACATATGAAGATGATTATCAATTTATCATAATAATTACATTTTATTTAAGAATGACCCAATCTTAAAGTTTCCTTATTTACATTTTCATAGCAAATATTTCCTCAATAGTTTCTTTTTAAAAAGAAAAGACGTGATGCACTTAGACATTAGTGAGATTATGATAAGATGGGGCACACTGGCAACATAAGATCCATATAGCCGACCCCATTATAATGGGATAAAGGCTTAAGTGTTGTTGTAGCTCCTTAGAAAAATGCTTATAGTGTCCATTATGCGTTGCTTTTTTGCTCCTCCGGAGTTTGAACAAAAATGTCATCATCATGGACATCAAGAAAAAAAAAACTAATTTTAAATGTAAAATGAGGTGAAGTTTCATAGGTGAGATCAGGCATTCGAATGACGGTTCATAACCAATGCGTTCTCAACTGCCACTGCCGTGCCAAATAGATCATAATTCAAGTAAGAAGAGTCGGGAGCTCGGACGAAATTAGACAACATGCCGTGCCGTCATAATATATTGATCAATATATTCTGAAGGGATATTTTGAGGAAAAAAATATCGGAAAGGTGTTTTGTTCATAAAACCTTTCTGTTATGCCGGCCGATATCCACAGCAGTGTATAAAAAAACAAAAAAAAAATCAAATATATTCCTAACCCCAGACATCAGAAGTGGGTGCATCTAAGAACAATAATCAAATGTTCTCAAAAATAACATACAGTGGATCAAAAATAGCAAATCTTACAAGCAGCAAAGTTCAGCAAAGCAGTTGAAAAATGATTGTACCGCAAATACTCTAACAGTCCAAGAAGAAACAATTATTTCTAACGAACAAACAACCCGCCCAATCGCGATCCGATCAAGAGTCTAGAATTTGAGTTCGTGAGGCTTCATTCCGTCCTTGAGCGTAAACCGGGTACCCAAATAAGCACGAAGATCTGTAACCGCATCGATGGCTTTCAACAAAGGATCGTCCACTCCCTTCTGCTCATCCTTTCTTTCCTGGGGTATAACCTTTTTCTCCTGCAATTTTTTCTTATAAAGATTTATGCACAAGGAGTTGTTACACTATCATGCATAGTTCATAATAAGACATGCGGGCCGTCTACCTCTTTCGCCGCTTCAAAAAACTCCCCCTCGGTCTTCTTCTTTCTTCTCTCTTTTTCCTTGGCGAAGAGCTTGTCAGTAAATTGGTCAACATTGACACCAGAGATGTCAACCTTCGTGGACGTGCCGATGACATAAGCTTGGTTTACGCGCCTGAGGGGAACTCCATTGATCTTGAAGGGGCCTGCAGCAATAAATGAAAAAAAAAAGGAGCTGAGCACCACATTGTAATTAAACAGTCATTCTGCAAAACATGAGAAAAATCTATATGTTAAGGGCTTGTTTGTTTGGGCAAAAACACAACCACCCCTTTTAAGACTATTTGGTAAACTCTCATTTCAATTGCCACCGCTGGAAAACGCCGTTTTGGGCCTTTTCTAAGACCCTAACCACCTCTCTCCATCTCTCATCGCTCCATTCCCACCGCTCCCACTGTCACCGCCCAAACAAGCAGACTGCTTACAAACATCATTTTAGTGAAACAAGAATAAAAAATTATGTTTGGGGAGAGCATTAAGAAGATATTGCAATGGAAATTATATACTCACTAAACTTAGTAGCTGACGAAAGAATTTTCAATTCACAAATAAATACTTAAAATCAATGATTTGTCTCTATTTGCATTGGTTATCAAAATACAGTCAAAAAAAACCAAAAGATATTTAAAATGAGATACCAAGAAATGATATATATTTCAAGTAGGACAGCGACGCAAATGACAGCTTTAACAATACTTCTAATAGCTCGGAACCGAGGGCCGTTGATATTTTTGATATTATCGACAAAGTACGTTAGCATAATTACAGATGTACCCCTCTTATTATTGAAATTACAAAAAAATCCTCTGAATATTACAAAACATAACATTTACCCTCCCTGAAGTTCAATTTTCAATACATCCATGCACAAAATACCCTCCTGAAAATGTACTCCGAGGGAGGATATTTTTGTTCATGGATGTTGTTAGAAAAGTCCATTTAAGGGCCCATGTTGTTTCTTCTTTTTCTCTCTTCTTGTATTAGTCCCACATCATGTATTAGGATTTCTCTCTTCCTTCTCCTATATAAGTGTGTGTATACTTGTAACTATTATGGGAATATATAATATACAAGGTTTTGGGCCTATTTCTACATGGTATCAGAGCCAGGTTCCCTCTAGCTGCGGCCTTCCCTGCGAACTGCCTTTTCTGTCCGCTCCGCTCTCCTGCGGACTGCCTCTCTGCCCGCTCCGGTCTCCTGCGGACTGCCTTTCTGTCCGCTCCGGTCTCCTGCGGACTGCCTTTTTGTCCGCTCCGGTCTCCTGCGGACTGCCCCTCTGCATCCGCCTCTCCTCTCTCTCTCTCCGTGGTTCCACCCTCCTCAGGCTTCTTATAGCCATCTTCTGCTCTGACTCGTGGGGCCCACCTCTTCTATCCGCTGCGGGCGTTCCTTCCTGTCCGCTGCACGCTCTCTTGTGTCCGCTCGAGCCTCTTTGCTCGCGGACTGCTCCACTCTGGCCCGCTCTGCTTCTGTCCGCTCGAGCCTCTTTGCTCGCGGACTCCCTATCCGCAATCTCTTGTGGACTGCTCCTGTCCGCTGCGGACTCTCCTGTCTGCTGCTCCTGTCCGCTGCACGCTCTCTTGTGTCCGCTCGAGCCTCTTTGCTCGCGGACTGCTCCACTCTAGCCCGCCCTGCTTCTGTCCGCTCGAAGCCTCTTTGCTCGCGGACTCCCTATCCGCAATCTCTTGCGGACTGCTCCTGTCCGCTGCGGACTCTCCGTGGGACCACCTCCTTCTTCCTCGCCTCCCCCCCTTACTTTTATAGCCTTTTCTCTCTCCGTGGGACCACCTTATTTCTCGTCCGCTGCGGCCTCTCTCCTAGTCGCGGCCTCTCGTCAGTCCGCTCCCGCGCTCTTTGCTTGTTCGCGGCCTGTCTTGCATGCGGCCTCTTTTCTGTCCGCCGCGGCCTCCCTTCTCGTCGCGGCCTCCTTCTCTGTCCGCTGCTAAGATCTGCCTGACCGTGCGGGATGTCTCCTTCTCGCCTGCATCTTGGTCGCGGTTTCCTCCGGCGCTTCCTCTCTCTGTCCACGCGGCCTGTCTCTGCTCGATGCGGCCTGTCTCTACCCGCTGCGGTCTGCCCTACTCGCCTCGACCGACTCCAGTCCGCCGCGGTCTGTTCCTGCTCGCCGCTGGCCTCCCTTCTGCTAGTCGCCGGCCTCCTCTCCGCTAGCCGCCCGGCCTCGTCGCTGTCACCGCATGGCGCCTGCTGCTTCAGCTGTCACCTCTACTGTGTCCTTCTCTACGGAGGGTATCACCTGCCTCTCTCATAATCCTTGTTGGATCGTTGATTCCGGCGCTACTCACCATATCTCCTCCCAGAAGCCCCCAGCATATCTCCAAACGCCTCATCCTGCTCGCATCACTGTGGCCAACGGTGACACCCTCCCCGTCTTGGGCTCCGCTGATCTTCAGCTTACGCCAACCCTTTCTCTTTCCTCGGTTCTTCACGTTCCGGGGTCTCTCTTCAATGTGCACGCCCGGTGAAGTGACATCGTCGTCTTCTGCTGCGCGCCGGGGTCCCTCCAAGGCCGCGAGCCGGGCCGCGGTGTCGGCTTTATCTTGATCGACCCTCTTCACGATCTCCTGAAGCAGCAGCGTGTGTTTCTGGAACAGCCGCGTCACCTGCCTCTTCATCCCCACCGTATCGGTCGGGTCGCCCAGGTAATCAGAAACGCTGTCCACGTCGGGCGGAGGCGAATACCCTTCGCTCGTCTCAGTTTCGGAGGAGACCATGTTGTAGCCTACAAAAGGACGATTCAGGAGGAGCGAGCGAGGACAAAGCCAACGGTGAGTACAAGCATACCTGGGGTTGGCACGTCGTCCACGCCTATGGATGGACGAGAGAAGCCCGGCCGCCCCTGAAAGGCTTCTCCCTCGAGGGCCTCAAGAGATTTTCCCAGTCCGTGGGGAGCCGGCGAGCGAGAGGTTTCCGGAGGTGGGCGGTCCAGACCTGGGGGACTAGCAACCCTCTCAGACGACAAGGGAGGGGGGCGATCCCCCCCCACTCCCCACGTCTCCACAAGGAATTGCCTGCAAAACAAAAGATCAGAGGTACAGCGATAATCCGAGGAAGGTCACGTACCCCATGGACGACCTCAACACCCGCCGCCGAGCTGGAGCCCGGACAGTCACCCGCCGGAGACCGCCTTACAATCTTTCCCTTCGCCGGCCTAAAGAGAGGGCCGGGAGACCCGCGTGCTAGCCAAGGGGCGGCCTCGAGGGCCTCCTCCTGAGTCTTCAGGCCCACTGCCGCCAGGCGAGCTCGCACCTCTTCGCTGACCGGCATCAAGAAACTGGTCTGTTCAAGGGAAATGAGGGGATCTGGGGAGCCCCCTCCTGGGCTCAGCGGCATATTTATAGCCGGGCAGCGGGGCCCCACCAGAAGATTCCCTGCCAGCTCAGCACAGTACTCGCCGAACACGCGGGTTGGATGATTCTTTCCGAGCTTGAATCAAGCTCAAAAAGAGCGGGGATTGTGTACAACCCCGTGTCCAGCGAGCGGGTCCCGCCAGGGAGGTCGAAGCAGACCTAGCCCGCAACCCGCACCCAAGCGGCAAAACGGATATACGGCAGGAGGGCTGGCCCGCCCCCGCCCATTCCAGGCGAGCGAGCCGTGCGAGGCGAGCGAGCGGGTCGCGCGGAAAATCGCTGGCCAAAGCGGATGGGTTTGGCGACCCGCGACTAGCGAGCCGATCGGGGGTCGCGGTGGTCGACGGCCAGCCCCCGCACGCGACCTGGCCGCCGGTCCGCTCCGGCAGAAGACAGGCAGGTCGCGACGGTCCGTCTCGCGCTCGCCCAGGGAGAATAGGCGGGTGGCTGAAGCCAGGTCGTGCCCGCCTCCCGCGGAGGAGGATTGGAGGCGAGCTGACTCCCCAGGGTGCGAATAGCCCCTCAGAACGGCGGAGCCCCGCTGTTGGCAGACCAGGTTGGACTGCGCATAGCTACTTAGAACAGCGGAGTTTGGCTGTTGGCAGACCCAACCAAGGGCTGTTTGGTATTTTCAGGTCAGTTCTTTCGGTTATTGACAGTTCAGATTCCAAAAAACTATAAATAAGACCCAAGGGGTACCTCAGAGGACACGCTTTCAGTGCCTCCTTACTCTCGTCTTCAAGTGCTCTCTGAGGGTACCTTAGCTCAGCTTCTGGCTAAGGAGGGGAAGCGCTCAGAGATCTTCCGGGTTTGTGGTGGGACCTCCCTGCCGAGCCCTTGGGTCTGTTTTTTCTTGTCTTTTTCGTTGTTTTTCTTGCAGGAGCAAAGTAGGCGCGAGACCACCCCTTCCCCAAGGGTCGAACTCCACAAGAAGCCGGATTCCGGTTTCAACAATCTACTTAGACAACACCGCCCAAACAACACCGCCCAAACAAGCAGACTGCTTACAAACATCATTTTAGTGAAACAAGAATAAAAAATTATGTTTGGGGAGAGCATTAAGAAGAAATTGCAATGGAAATTATATACTCACTAAACTTAGTAGCTGACGAAAGAATTTTCAATTCACAAATAAATACTTAAAATCAATGATTTGTCTCTATTTGCATTGGTTATCAAAACAGTCAAAAAAACCAAAAGATATTTAAAATGAGACACCAAGAAATGATATATATTTCAAGTAGGACAGCAACACAAATGACAGCTTTAACAATACTTCTAATTGCTCGGAACCAAGGGCCGTTGATATTTTTGATATTATCGACAAAGTACGTTAGCAAAATTACAGATGTACCCCTCTTATTATTGAAATTACAAAAATTTCCTCTGAATATTACAAAAGATAACATTTACCTCCCCTGAAGTTCAATTTTCATAACATCCATGCACAAAATACCCTCCTGAAAATGTACTCCGAGGGAGGGTATTTTTGTGCATGGATGTTATGAAATGTCAACTTGAGGGGAGGTAAATGTTATGTTTTGTAACATTAAGGGAGGTTTTCGTAATTTCAATAATAAGAGGGGTGCAATCTATAATTTTCAAACTTAGAGGGGAGGACCTGCTAAATGCCCCTATCGACAAACAAAATCTCACATTTTCTTGTCCTCGGCCTAACAGGCTCGGGCATTCTAATTTTGGCATCGCTAAGAAAATGGAGATTCTGGATAAAGTAATTGTATGTTTTCTACAATTGTTTTGCAAAAATACACTAATTACTACTCAAGTTGAGACATTGCTTGATGCATACTCTCGCCGATGAATTCGCATGCTGAATTTTAGGAACTCAGGTCGATGCTGAAGAGGTTTTATGATCCGGATTCTCTTAAATCTCTACAAAGAAAATAGTGTGTAAATACTAGAATAAATTTTAATGGTTAGCAGGCATGAGTATTAATCAAATATGCTAGGAAAATCAAGTCGCTAGGACGGTCCAAATGTCCAATAAAATTTGATGTCCCTGTGATCGACAATGTTTGGCTCCATAATTATCTTGAATTTGGCTTTGTTCTTAGGAGCTCATTTACTCAGGAGACAAATATGAGCATGATTGTGTATGGCTCAATAGCAGCTTGGTTATGGTTAGGCATGCATTAAATTATGCATAGAAAATTTGTATATATCAAAAAATCATTTACTATCCTAGATCAGATATATTTAAAAAACAATGCATTTGATTAACAATGATCAGAAAAATTTTTAGCTAGAAATTAATCAAGACAAAATTCATTTAGCTTTCTTGGTTCATCGCTTTAACCCAAAGATGTACCGAATGTTTGACCTGGAAGCATCCGATACGACAAAATTGCAAGAGATTCCTGATATTATTATTATTATTATTAACCGAATTCTTTAAAACAGATAAAAAAAACTTTACAATCTAAAATACATCCACGCAATATTAGGGACATGCACAATCAAGAACTATCGCAAAGAATTTTCTACGTCTTCTTCAAAAAACTTGATTAAATAAAAATAAAACTATAATTTTGTAATAGTGGCCGCCATATTCTCAAAAAGAAATTAAGAACAAATTAATATATATATATATATATATATATATATATATATATATATATATGTTCTTCATAAGTGCATGTAAGTGCAAGCGTGATTGTATAAGTGTCATTATTATTATTAAAGACTCAAGGTACAACAAGAGGCAAACACGCGTCTAGTGAGAGAAAGGCGCAACCACGTCTATTTTAAATGATCAACATCAAACATCCATTCATCTTCTTGATCTTTTCTACGTCATCTTCAAAAATCATGATTACATAAAAATATAACTATAATTTTGTAATAGCCGCCGCCTTATTCTCAATAAGAAATTAAGAACAAATTAATATATATATATATATATATATATATATATATATATATATATATATATATATATATATATATATATATATATATATGTTCTTTGTAAGTGCATGTAAGTGCAAGTGTGATTGTATAAGTGTCATTATTATTATTAAAGGCTCAAGGTACATCAAGACATATGAGGGTCTTGGAGCCTAAGATCAAGGGGCAAGGACGCGTCTGGCCAGGGCAAGGCACAATCACATCCATTTTAAATAATCAAAATAAAACATTCATTCATCTTCTTGATCAGATTTTTCATCAATTCTACTCGTTAATCATTCATTACTATCATTTATAACTCTTAAAAAAGGAACAATGTGATCATCACTTGCATCCTAAGTCTCAACGCTCAATTGTGTTTCATAAAAATTAAATCATGCAAAAATTAATAAGTCCTGGCATTATTTTGAAAAAAATTATAACTAAAATCTTACCTAGGCGCATCTTTTATGATTCAAAGGCGCACAGTTAATCTTGAGCCTTACGCACCGCACCTTTAAGAAAATAGATAAGTGCATATTTGATTGTATGTGTTTACATGCGTTTGAATATGTTTAGCTTGATTATGTCGATATATATCCATAAATATATATTATTAACTATAAATGTATAAATATATATATATATATGGGCAGAAGCACATTCTACTTTATATAAGGATTTTATTTCGGGTGATTTTGTCAAGCACAGTTCAATTTCAAGAATAGACCATGTTCTGCTCAACCAACTATTGAGCAAGCATAAAATTTTTTTGACTCATTTTCTTAACGAGCTGAGGCAAACAACACTTTAGCCCAATCATACTATAAGCTATTTTATATCCCTATAAGAGGTGGAAAGATGAGAGCTTTAAATGCAACACATCCATTACATATACGGATATACCATAATTTTTAAATGCAAATATGGATGACTAATGGGGAGGAATTAATAATAAGTGATAAAAAATTATCATGAAGATTTTAAGAAAATTATCATAATTGCAATTACAATTATACTTTATAGACCTAAATGATGGGTAACAAAGCATTCATATACATAGCATTATAACTATGTAATATGTTTAGAATTAAATATTAAAATAAAGGGCACGTGAAAAACTAGAAATTAGACGTTAAAATTACTATCAAAGAAACAATAGTGAAGAAAAACATGCAGTTATGCTTGTAAAATGGTGAGGAAAATGGACTAATATGCTACATAAAATATATGTGAAAGATAATCAAAGGAATGAATAGGCCAAAGATAAGATGACTAGGCTTTGTTTGGCATGGCGGTGGCGGTCGTGAACATGGTAGTTATTAACCGTCGTTCGTGAACGTCCGACCTCACATAATGAACTTCATCAAGTTCTATGTTCAAAAATAGTTTTATTTTCTTGATGGTGGTCATAACCGTTGTCATGACAAACATATATTTTATGATGATGGTGTTTTTGTCCAAACTCACAGGAATAAAAATGCCACGCCAAATGGAGCCTAAATGTACACAAAAATATTGGATAAGTTGGTAAGACTTAGAATGAATAGAGGGAAATTCATAAGTCATTGAAATGGCTAAGCTAAGTATAATGGTGATAGTGATGGATGATCAAAGAACAAAGAAGATCTTGAATAGGAGAAGGAACAAAATGAAAATGTTATAAGAAAACCAAAAATAAAGATGCAAGAAGACAAATCCAAAAGATGGAGGTCAAATCCTCAGCATGAAATATGAATCCTCAAGATTTCATTAAGGAATGTAACATCATAAAATCATGAATCAGCTATTTTGACCATATATATTTATATCAAATATCATGGTTTATATAGTGAATTGGAGGGCTACATAAAGAAATATCATATAAACCAAAACGTCAAATAACCCTAAGACTAATTACATAATTAACCCCATTAAAATACACAATTCTATAGTGGATGGGAGGGCTGTGTAAAGAAATGGCAAGCGATGTTGTTGTGATACTTTCCCCTGGATCCTTTGATTAATTGTTTAAATTCTTATCTTGTATTTTCTTACTTTAGAAAGATTCTTGTATTACCCTTTTCTTGTTTCATATTTAAAGGTAGATGATTAATGAAAAATCATTTCATTTCCTCTCAAAAAAAGTATATAAACCCTAGCATTCCCCTCACTCTACTCTCTCACCTATTCATCGGCCACCCCAAAGAGATTCTACAATCCTCAGCACCTCATGCTCCAATTGCTAGCGAAAAAACAATATCAATATGTACTATTCCATACTGTTACGGATCGGTTTTGGGTCCTTCGTCATTTATCATATTATATGTTGAATGAAGTTTGTATTAAAAATCAAGTCCTCTTATATTAGTATTTATGTATTTTAATATTTTATGCATCCTAATGTAATTACAGGTCTGCCACCCAGGGGTTCTATAAATAGAACCTTAGAGTCTTGTATCATCAATTAATGAAATTCTATTTTCCTAAACCCTATGGAAGCACTCTCCCATTTGAGCAAGCCCCGCTTAGGCAATTGCGATCATGCCATCGAAGTATCTCCGCCATCTCCCCGCCTACGATGACTACTCTGGCCACCACTCATAATAGGCTCATAACATCTTAATATCAGAGACAATTGGTCCTCTTCCGCCGAACCCATTACTTTGTTTTCCTCTTTTTCGCCCACCCTTCGTCATTAAACGACAGAGTCAATCCTTCCCGTCTTCAAAACCAGCGACATCTTCCGCGTCGGCTTCAACATACGCGACTTTCAATGGCATCGCACACCGCAAGCCCCCCAGTAGGCATCCTACCTACGTCTCTGCGTCTTAGAGGCGTCGACTCCTTCAATTCTGCGACATCAGCCCCGTATCTTCCCAGCGACGACACCAGCGTCATCTTCTGCAACGACACTGCACAAGGTCTTTTGCGTCAAATACCGTCTGCTGCTGCAAATGCTCCGCCATCTTCATCTTATTCGAACGCCATATGATGCGTCTTCTGTCGAAGCTTCTTCGAGTCGCTTGCTTGTTATCGCGTGCTGCCTGGTCTCCTCGAGCTCATTCTGCAGCAACCAGCTAAGGCTTTTTCAGTAATAAACAATGCTTACACTTTTTCTTGAACCCCGCATCCCTATTCTCGAGCCTATGAAACTGCCAGCTATTGATATATATATATATATATATATATATATATATATATACTTAATTAATTATTGTTTCAATAATTAATTTATTTTCTATTATCCTAACAATGATATCGACTCCAACCCCACCTTATGATTCTGAGGCTACTCGGCTTGCTCACGAGACACATTGTCTCGACGGCGCCATCCTCGTCCTACTCGAATACATAATCGCTAAAAGTAAACAATTGCTCATCATTCCACCGTCACCGCCAGTCCATGCGGTCCACACTCCGGGACCACTCCGCCGACTGTCATTGCTCCGTCAACCATGGCTCCACTTTCATGGGCTGCCTTCCGTCTCCTCTACAGTCCTCAGATCGGCCGATTCCGGCCGCATCGTCGCCTCTTCTGTTGGCTTTTGCTCCGTCGGCACCCACTCTACCGATCCCACCGGCCACACCACCGCCTTCAGATCCGTTGTTTCTGCCAGCGGCCGCTCCTCCAACCTCCTTGTTGTTGCTACTCACCACCGCTCCACCGACCTGGCCAAAGCTATTACTTTCACCGCATGTCTTTCCGACAGCGCCGCCTCTACTCACAGACGTCACCCCCGTCGCTACGTGATATCATGCATTGTTCTGGCGGGAGATCAAGATGACAGATGCTTCGACCCTCCACATGGAGTTCGAGCTTGGGGGCAAGCTCGATTTCAAGGGCAAATGAGTGTTGTGGATCGGTTTTGGATCCTTCCTCATTTATCATATTATATGTTGCATGGAGTTTGTCTTAGAAGTCAATTCTTATTATATTAGTATTTATGTATTTTAATATTTTATGCGTCCTCATGTAAATACGGGTCTGCCACTCAGGGGTTCTATAAATAGACCCTTAGAGTCTTGTATCAAGTATCAATGAATGAAATTCTATTTTCCTAAACCCTAAAGAGATTATGGAAGCCATCTCTCCATGAGCAAGCCGTTTAGGCAGCCGCAAACATGGCTCCGTAGGATCTTCGCTATCTTCCTTGCCTACGATCACTACTCTGACCACTACTCCGAGTAGGCCCAAAATACATTCATCCTTATGAATAATACTCAAAACCCTAAATAATGTGGTATACATTAAATGATATAAGAATCGTCCTCCATGGAATTAAGGAATGACGGTTATCTATCAATTGAAAAATCTTCATGGCCCTAAAATTATCTCTTAGGAGATCAAAATGCCAAATACTCTGACGCTCTACATGGAGTTCGAGCTTGCGGACAAGCACGATTTTCGGGCGGATGAGATGTTACGAATCGGTTTCAGATTCTTCCTCATTTATCATATTATATGTAGTATGAAGTTTGTCTTAGGAGTGAAGTCTTATTATATTAGTATTTATATACTTTAATATTTTATGCGTCCTCATGTAATTACAGGTCTGCAAAGCGAGAGTTCTATAAATAGACCCTTAGAGTCTTATATCAAATATCAATGAATGAATTTTATTTTCCTAAACCCTAAATAGATTATGGAAGCTCTTTCTCATAGAGCAAGCGCGAATCACGAGCAAGCGTGAATTTTATCCATCAAGTTTTTTGGCGCCGTTGTCGGGACTATTTATGTTGATATTTAGAAAGCGTAATATTTATTAATTTTAGCACTCTATTTTTCTCTATCCCATCTATTTTTTAATAAAAATAGAGTGCTAAAATTAATAAAATAGAGTGCTAAAATTAATAAAATTTACGCTTTCTAAATATCAACATAAATAGTCCCCGACAACGACACCAAAAAACTTGATGGGTAAAATAGATTATGGAAGCTCTTTCTCATTGAGCAAGCCCCACTTAGACAGTCGCGGTCATGACTCCATAGTATCTCTGCCTTCATCCCCGCCTACGATCACGATGCTAGCCACCACTCCAAGTAGGCCCATAACACATGCATCCTTATGAATAATATTCATAACCCTAAACAATGTGGTAAACATTAAAAGATATAAGAATAGTCCTCCATGGAATTCAGGAATGGCAGTTATCTCTCAATTGAAAATCTCCATGGCCCTAAAATTACCTCCTAAAAGATGAATGAAAAAGTATAACTTAGTGGCGCCACAGGTGTGCAAGTGGAAGAGGTATAAAATAGCTCCAACGGGAAAACATGGCTGAAGACCAACTCGGCCCTGTTTTGGTTTATTGGGCCTTTAGTTCTTTTATTTTATTATGAGCTCTTTGTCGGGGACTTAGTTATTAAAGCCGCATGGCGCACCAAGGCGGAAAGAGGTCTTGGAGTCTAGGCACAAGGCTCAAGGCGCAAGGCACAAACACGCGCCTGACCAAAGCAAGTCACAACCACATTCATTTTAAAAAATCCGAATCAAACATCATTTCAAATTCTTCATATATTCTACAAATTTATCATTTATATCTCTTAAAAAATAGAATTAATGTGGTCACTTGCATCATATCTAAGTCACACATCACAATTATCTTTTACAGACACCAAATCAGTCAAAACTTAGTGAGTTTTTACATTTTTTTTCTTTTTTTGAAAAAAAAAGATTTGCAACAAAAATCTCCCTCAGGTGCGTTTTACATGTTTTAAAGGCGCAAATAAGACGCACGAAGGTGCAAACCTCTGAGCCTTGAGTCTAGGCGCTCCTTCAACAACATAGGTCGGGGGGGCGCAAGTTTGTCTTTTGTAAGCCAAAATATAAGGTTTTTATGTTATGTTTTGGGGCACTTTTGACTTCAGAAGAATTTGAATAGAGAACCCTGTTCTCGTTTTCCTGAAGTCACCAGCTATCAGGTTGGCTTTTTGTCGAGCTTGCTACATGCACCAGCGTTTGCTGTGATTTCCATCATCTGATGTTCTACTCCAGTTGGTATCAGAGTCAGATTATTTCTTGTGTAGTTCTAAAGACTATAAGGCCACGGTCTACTGCGGGCGCACTACAGGTCTGCAGACCAGTGATCCCAACCCATTCCACGAATCTAATTCCAGTGGTGGGTTGTTTAGGCCGAGGCTTGAACCCCAGACCTCCTATAAAAGGGAGCTCTAAACTGGTCCTCTCAACAACCCGCCACTAAAATTAGCGGATGCAGCCAATCAGATCCATGGAGATGGATTGGGGTCACTGGTATGCAGACTTGTAGCGCGCCCACACTAGACCGGGGAATTACAAAGACAGACTCGAACTCCACCATCCTCCAACTCCTTCAAGTGATGCGGCAATAGATGCAATTACAAGGTGAGCAAAACACTCGCATCTTGGAGGACCTAACAAACTTAACACTGTCTGTGCCGACAAGCCCCCTCCACCGGTAGTAAGACAACCCCGACATTTCAAGCCCAGACGCCTCAAGATAAAGATCCTCAAGATTCGTTTGATGAAGGTGAACCCCATGAGTCCGCGACGGGTGCCGCAAACCTCTACCACAATCCACCTCCATGGATATATGTTAATGCGCCTCCTTTCTCAAGGTCACTGCATATCGAGGATTTC
The DNA here is from genome assembly GCA_039583875.1 of Platanthera guangdongensis. Classification (NCBI taxonomy): domain Eukaryota; kingdom Viridiplantae; phylum Streptophyta; class Magnoliopsida; order Asparagales; family Orchidaceae; genus Platanthera; species Platanthera guangdongensis. The sequence goes on along the minus strand of CM077157.1, from coordinate 19,060,696 downwards.
TTGGATTGGATGTCTGAAATCAAGAAGTATTTAGAGCTAATGTCAATCCTTAAAGAGCTACAGGTTTGATGAGTCGATTACAAATTCAAAGGGGTTGTTCTTTCTTGGTGGGGTAACACAAGCCACGCGACGTCATCAACAAAATTGGTCGGTCTGCAATTGGAACAAGATGAAACAGTTGACGCTCGCACGATTCTTGCTAATCAATTACGAGCAAACATTGTATTCGGCGTATGAAAACTGTTAGCAGTACTCTCACTCGGTGACGGAATATGCTGAAGAATTTATGAGGCTCGCATAAAGAAAGCAACTCCGTGAATCGGATGGGCAACAAGTGGCTCATTTCAACAATGGCATTCGTCCCAACATGCAAGATATGGTGTCCCATCAAACCACATGGACCCTCGACAAAGAAGTACAGCTCGCACCGAAAGCTAAAGTAACCATCACAAAGCAAAGGCGGAGAAATTCCAGCAGGAACCAAATCAAATTCAGCAAACAGAGCCCTCCACAGATTTTGAATAGACCACGACCCAGAAGAGAAGGCCCTTCAATGAAGCCACCACTAGTACCACTCCCGCAGTCCAGCCCATAACCAAGGTTCGGCTTGACCCTAACTCGACAGCAAATCCAGGAACACCACCCAAATGAACGTCCAACAACCCATGCGCCTGTAACCAAAGCGCAAATGCTATCGTTGTCAACAAACGAGCCACATCTCCAGTCAATGCCGAGCACAACGATCAGTCAATATGATGAAGAGAAACGAAGGGCACTCGTGCAACCAAGGCGAGGCATCGGACGATACGATGTTCGTGACAGGGCTGGGCGATGTGTTCAACGAGGGTGAAGAGCACGAGGACGAGGCGTACTCTCTTATGTTGTTAGGAGAATAGTTCTCACCTTGCCCAAGCGGAACGAAGATTCTCAACGACACAACATTTCCCAGACACGTTGCAAGATCAAAAGCGATGTTATCGATGCGATCATCAACAATGGAAGTAGTGAAAATATTATTTCACTACTCTTGTTGGAAGAGGTAGTGCTCCCAATGTTTGACGGCTCAAATAATGGCATATAATTCCAATTCATAGGTTGACCGTATTCGTCGGGCTTCACTAAGCTTTTCGCTAAAAATCCAATGGGGCGTTTCTCTTGTAAAAGAACGCCACCAATACCAACTAGCGATGCGTCGGTCATGATCTCGAACGGCTTCCCAAAATCCGCTAAGACAAGGATGGGGGCGGAATTAAGCCTTTCTTTCATCAAGACAAAGCTATGCTCACATCTTCCCCCCATTGAAACCACCCCTACTTCATGCATTTAGTAATTGGTACAATAATGGTGCTGAAATGTCGTATGAACTGGCGATAAAAAGTTGCGAGACCGTGGAAGCTCCTTACTTCGATGATTGTTTGTGGTCTAGGCCAACTCAGGATAGCTTGGACCTTCTCACCGTCAACATGGATGCCCCCCGAGTTCACTACGAAGCCCAAAAACAGTAGCTTGTTCGACAAAAAACTGCATTTCTTGTGGTTAATGTAGAGTTTGTGTGCCTAGAGCGTAGTGACTAGTGAGTGCCACTAGGAGATGCTCGAGATGTTCCCCTATGTCGTCAAAATAAACAACAACAAAGTTACCGATGTGGGGTTTGAGAACATTCATTAACTGCATGAAGGTGTTGAAGGACATACTATCAATACACATACACCAGGTTTGTCTTTTTTTGGTACGATAAAGGCCCCTCTTTGGAGGAGCTCCTCGACCATACCTTGCAAAGATGGCGTGCACCTTGGGGCTCATTTGGTAGTGCGTTGGAGAGGCCAAAGAGAATGACTAGCCATTTGTAGATGCACTCCTTTGTCTTGAATGTTGTCTTCCATTCATCACCGGCTCGTATCCGCAGGTGATGGTATCCGCATCATAAGTCAATCTTGTAAAACACTTTTGATCCTTGTAGCATGTCCATCATGTCATCAAGGCGCGGGATGGGAAATTTGTACTTGACCATGATCTTGTTGATGGACCGACTATGAATACACATACGTCAAATCTTGTCTTTTTTGGTATGAGTAAGGCGGGGATAACACACATGCTTTTGATCTCTTGAATAACCACTTTCTGAAGGAGCTCCATGACCAAACCTTGCAAAATGGCGTGCTCCTTGGGGCTCGATCGATAGTGCAGAAAATTAGGAAGAGAGGCTCTCGCAACAAAGTCGATTTTGTATTGGATTTCCCTCAAGGGGAAACCCACAAGGTAGCTCATCCGACATGATGGTCGTAAATTTAGTCAATAGAGCTTTGTTGTTGTGGGTGATGATTTGCCTCTCGCAAGTCCACTTCCCGCCTCACGACCGCGAAAACAACCCTAGATCATTGTACCTCTGCCATGAACTCTTTGTGCAAGCATAACATGACCGGTTTGGAAGTTCCTCGCGGGTTCGGCTTTGGCCTCCCATCCGCGAATGAGTGCAACACAAAATCACAACCATGTTTGGAGGAGTAAACGTTGCCCTTACCATTATGTATGACTTCCAAATCATATTGCCAGGAGCAGCCTACTAGCACGTGGAAAGCATCGATATCCACCATGTCGCAAAGATATCCACAATGTCGCAAAGAATGTGCTTTGTACTTTCCCATGGAAAATGGTAGTTCACATTGTTTTGTGATCTGCACTTCATCGACGTCTTTAAACCATCAAATCATGTATGGAGTGGGGTGTTTTGCCGGTGTCAATTGCAACCTCTTAACAATGTCTAGTGAAATAATATTTTCACTACTTCCATTGTCGATGATCACATTGACAATGTTGCTTATGATCTTGCAATGTGTCCGGAAAATGTTGTCTTCGTGAATTTTTGTTTCGTTTGGGAGAGGTGAGTATCATTCTCCTGACAACATAAGAGTACGCCTCCTCCTATTGCTCTTCACCCTCGTTGAACACGTCATCTGGACTAGTCACGCACACCGTGTCCTTCGACGCCTCGCCTTGTTCACACAAATGATCTTTGTTTCTCTTCATCATATTGGCTGACTGTTTCTCTTTACATATAAATTTCTAGGCTTCGTGAATTTTTGCGGAATGAGTGTCTTCGACGATGTTTCAGGTGGTTGGGTATGGATACTAATGGTACGAGGTGGTGATTAAAGTCAAAAGGGCATGGTGGAAGGAAACTAGAGTGTGTAGGGTTTGATGGGGTTGTATGTTCACTGTATGAGTAGATGGAGAGGAGAAGACATTTATAGCTTGGATGGAGGAGGGGAAGTCATCGACTTGGGTTAAGCATGAGGAAGGCTTGGTACATGCTTGTCGAAGAATACAACAAGAATTGTGGGCGGCGGCTGGAGGTAACATTTGTTGGAGTTATTAAGTTGACCGGGATTGACATGTTGACCGGGCCCCACAAGGTTGTTGGAATTGTCATTTCATTTATGTTTGCTTTTAATGAATAGGAGAGAGTATGTATTAAATGGGTAGATGAGAGGTTGTATTTATTAGAAGAGAGATTTTTTTACTTGTTTTCTTTTGTAGTTCCTTTTAAGATTGATGAGAGGTCATTTGTAGTTCCTTTTAAGATTGATGAAATAGAGAGAGAAGCTCTCATATCCCTGTTCCTGTTTTAGAGAGAGAGAGAAGCGCTGCAGCGCTGGAGTGTCTTCTGTCCGGGCGGCTTGTCAACCAAGTCGGGCGGCTTGAGCTTGCGGGTTAGGCGTTTGATCTCGCTTGTGTCAGCTCGCGAATAGGTGAGGAGCTCGCGAGAAGGGGAAGCTCGCGGCTTGCGTGCTCGCGAGAGCTGTGCAGCTCGCGAGAAGGGTTAGGCTCGCTGGTGTGCTCGCAGCTTGCGGATTAGGCGTTTGATCTCGCCTGTGTCAGCTCGCGGATAGGTGAGGAGCTCGCGAGAAGGGGAAGCTCGCGGCTTGCGTGCTCGCGAGAGGTGTGCAGCGCGCGAGAAGGGTTAGGCTCGCTGGTGTGCTCGCAGGGTTGATCTCGCGAGTGGACTACTCGCCTGCGGGAGTGAGGTCGCGTGGTTTGTGGAGGTTTGGAGTGGTGAACTCGCCTTAGTTGTCTCGCGGAGGGGAACTCGCGCGGGTTGGTTGGTCGTCTCGCAGGAGGGAGACCGCGCGAGTAGGCGGCTTGTTAAGGCGGTCTCGGAAGTTGGGTTATTTTGAGAAAGACGGTTTTGGTGCAGGGAACCATACACGTTTCCAACAAGTGGTATCAAACGAGATTGCAAACCTTTACGGTGACTCGGAAGGTTTGAAGTAGAGGAGAGATGAAGTTTGGAGGTGTCATGCCGGGGCAAGTCCCCAAGTTGACGAAGACGAATAATGGAAATTGGAGTATTCAGATGAAGGTGCTACTCGCTTCAAAGGAACTATGAGAGATAGTTGAGGACGGGTATGAAGAGCTTACTGCCGAAGCAGAAGCGGCGTTGACCAATGCCCAGAAGACGGCATTGAGGGAAGCGAGAAAGAAAGATAAGAAGACATTGTTCACGTTATACCAAGGGGTCGATGAAGCCACGTTCGAGAAGATCTCAGAAGCTACAAGTTCGAAGGAGGCATGGGAGATATTGCAACGCTCCATGCAAGGAGTAGATAAAGCCAAAAAGGTGAAGTTGCAGTCCCTTCGCGGAGAGTATGAAATGTTGAGGATGCAAAGCACCGAGAAGGTCGGTGACTTTGTGACCCATCTGCGGACGCTCACAAACAAAATGAAGCGCAATGGGGAGACAATTGACGATGTGAGTCTCATGGAGAAGCTTCTGAGGTCCATGTCAAAGAAGTTTCGGCATGTGGTGGTGGCGATCGAGAAGTCGAAGGACCTCACCCAGATGACCGTAGACGAGCTTGTAGGCTCATTGCAAGCTCATGAGTACAGAATGCTGCAGGATGATGAAGAAGCGAGTGGCTTGGGAAAAGCACTTCAAACTCAGCTGAACTTCGGAGAGAGCTCCGGAAGAGCGGGCGGCCAGCGTGGCCGGGTCAACAAGGTAGAGGAAGAGGAAGGAGAGGAGGAAGAGATCAGGGAAGAAACCAATATCACCAGAGAGAGGCAGAGCAACCTCAAGGAGGAAGGTGGCAAGAAGGAAGAGGCAGAGGAAGGGGGCAAGGAAGAGGCCGAGGAGGAAGAGCCCAAGTTCAGTGTTACAACTGCAACAAGTTTGGGCACATGAGCTATGACTGTTGGGCTCCGAGGAAGACAGAAGAAGCCAACCATTATGCGGAGGCTAGGAACAGGGGGAACGATGCTGGGGGTGGAGACCCAATGATGTTTCTAACCTACCGAGGGGCAGAAGAAGAAAGGAATGAAGTGTGGTACCTGGACACAGGGGCGAGCAACCACATGTGTGGAGATAAGGAGATGTTCTCTAACCTTGAACCCAGTGGGGGTGAGGTTAGCTTCGGGGATGCTTCGAAGATTTCCTTGGAAGGAAAGGGTCTGGTTGTTGTGAAACTGAACGGGGAGAGAGTACACTTGAACGATGTGTACTACGTACCAGGGTTGAAGACCAACATCTTGAGCATTGGGCAGTTAGTGGAGAGAGGCTACTGCGTGCAGATGAAGGATGGGTCTCTGGCAATGAAGAATAATCAAGGGAAGGAGGTAGTGAAGGTGAAGATGACGGCGAACCGTCTCTTCACGCTGAAGATGGATGCTCAAGAGACGGCTTGTCTCGCGAGAACAAAAGAAGAGGAAGAAGCATGGCTATGGCACCATAGGATGGGGCATTTGGGCTTCACAGGGTTGAAGCTACTATCCCACTCCAAGATGGTGGTGGATCTGCCTATGATCTCCCCTCCGCAAAATGTGTGTGAGGCGTGCACAAAGGGGAAGCTGAAGAGGCAGACATTCGAAGGAGGGAAGTCCTGGAGAGCAAGGCGGCAACTTGAACTGGTTCACTCGGACATCGCGGGCCCGTTTGAGACCACCTCAATAGGCGGAAGCAAGTACTACATCACCTTCACGGATGACTATAGTCGGAAGTGTTGGGTGTATTTTCTGAGAGAGAAGTCTGAGGCCCTTATCAAGTTCAGGGAGTTCAAGGCGATGGCCGAGAAGGAGAGTGGGCAACCGTTGAAGGTGCTAAGGACAGATCGAGGTGGGGAGTACACCTCAAGACTGTTTGATAATTTCTGCAAGGAGAATGAAATATCACACCAACTGACGGCGGCATACTCACCGCAGCAGAACGGAGTGACAGAGAGGAAGAACCTCACCATCATGAACATGGCGATGAGCATGGTGAAGGAGAAGGGGCTACCAAAGATGTTCTGGGCGGAAGGAGTGCAATGTGCGGTGTATCTACTGAACAGATGCCCTACAAAGAGTGTGAAGTTCATGACGCCGTTTGAAGCATGGAGCGGCTGGAAGCCGAGTGTGAAGCACCTAAGGGTCTTCGGGTGTGTAGCTCATGCTCACATCCCGGACCAAAAAGGAAGAAGCTCGATGATAGGAGCGAGAAGTGCATTTTTGTTGGCTACACTCCGGAGAGCAAGACGTACAAATTTTACAACCCGGTGACGGAAAAGGTCATAGTCTCGAGGGACGTGGTGTTTGAAGAAGGAAGCAGCTGGAGCTGGGATGAGGAGACGAGAAGTATGAAGGGCATGTTCTTCGAAGATGAGGAAGAGGGTGGTCACGAGGCTGGAGCCGAGAATGGTGGAGCTGAGCCGCCATCACCACCGAGTAGAAATTCAGGGGGAGTTTCCATCTCCTATTCAAGAGGGGAAAGCTCAAGTGGAGGCAATTCTGGAGGAGGAAGCGGGAGCCGGAGTGACTCCGAGAGTCCACCACCCAGGATGAAGGGGTTGGCGGAGCTCTATGAGGAGACGGTCTCAATTCATGCTAACTATTCATTATATTGTCTCTTAGCAGATTGCGAGCCACGGTCCTATGAAGAAGCTGCTCAGGAGAAATCTTGGAGGATGGCGATGGATGCCGAGATGGCTTCCATAAAGAAGAACGATACATGAGAGCTAGTTGATCCACCGGCGGGCCACAAACCCCTCGGGGTGAAATGGGTTTACAAGGTGAAGAAAAACAAAGATGGAGCTGTGGAGAAACACAAGGCAAGGCTGGTAGTGAAAGGGTATAGACAAGTCCAAGGGGTGGACTATGATGATGTCTACGCCCCAGTGGCGCGGATCGATACTATAAGGCTGATCATCGCACTGGCAGCACACTACGGATGGACTATCATGCAAATGGATGCTGTGGCAGCATATCTGAATGGGTACCTGGAGGAGGATGAGTACATCGAGCAGCCTCCAGGGTACGTGGTGAAAGGCAAGGAGAGAAAAGTCTGCAAGCTGAGCAGAGCCTTGTACGGACTGAAGCAGGGAGCTCGAGCTTGGAATGGGAGGATAGACAAATTCCTTCAGGAGCATGGGTCTATCAAGTGCCCATATGAGTATGCTCTCTACATGAAGGTGGAGAAGAGCGGGGATATCATGATCCTATGTCTATACGTGGATGACATGATATTCACCGGGAGCAACCCTGCGATGTTCGAAGAATTCAAGAGGCTGATGATGAAGGAGTTCGAGATGACGGACTTGGGAGAGCTAAGCTACTTCTTGGGAATTGAGGTGCAGTAGAGAGAAGATGGGATCTTCATCTCCCAGAAGAAGTATGTCGAGGAGATTCTGAAGAAGTTCAGGATGGAGGGTAGCAAGGCAATCTCCACCACTGCGGACCCTGGAACGAAGCTGAGGAAGGATTCCGAAGAGGAAGGAGTGAACCCAACTTGTTCAAGAGCCTGGTCGGAAGTCTAAGGTACTTGACTTTCACTAGGCCGGACATCATGTATGCGGTCGGGATAGTAAGCAGGCACATGGAGGAGCCCAAACAGGACCACTTCACAGCAGCGAAGAGGATCCTGAGGTATGTGAACGGGACTCGGGGCCATGGCCTGAAGTACTCATCTGGAGGAGAGTTGAAGTTAGTCGGCTACTCGGATAGCGACTATGGAGGAGATGTGAACGACCGAAAGAGCACTTCCGGGTACGCGTTCAACATGGGAACCGCGGCGTTCTCATGGAGTTCTAAAAATCAGGCTACTATAGCCTTATCATCTTGCGAAGCGGAGTACATAGCGGCGGCGGCATGCGCCTGCCAAGCCATCTGGCTACGAAATCTTCTGGGGGAGTTGCATCATGCGCAGGAAGGGCCAACGACAGTATTAGTGGATAACAAGTCTGTCATCCAGCTCGCAAAGAACCCGGTGTTGCATGGGAGGAGCAAGCATATCGAGACCCGATATCACTTCCTCCGTGAACAAGTGGAACAGAAGACAGTGGAGGTGGTGTATTACCCAACCGGAGAGCAGGTTGCGGACATCTTCACTAAGGCATTGAAAGTAGAAACTTTTCTGAAGCTAAAGAGCAAACTCGGCATGGTCTGCCAAGTTTGAGGGGGAGTTTGCTGGAGTTATTAAGTTGACCGGGATTGACATGTTGACCGGGCCCCACAAGGTTGTTGGAATTGTCATTTCATTTATGTTTGCTTTTAATGAATAGGAGAGAGTATGTATTAAATGGGTAGATGAGAGGTAGTATTTATTAGGAGAGAGATTTTTTTACTTGTTTTCCTTTGCCTATAAATAGGTCATTTGTAGTTCCTTTTAAGATTGATGAAATAGAGAGAGAAGCTCTCATATCCCTGTTCCTGTTTTAGAGAGAGAGAGAAGCGCTGCAGCGCTGGAGTGTCTTCTGTCCGAGCGGCTTGTCAACCAAGTCGGGCGGCTTGAGCTTGCGGGTTAGGCGTTTGATCTCGTCTGTGTCAGCTCGCGGATAGGTGAGGAGCTCGCGAGAAGGGGAAGCTCGCGGCTTGCGTGCTCGCGAGAGGTGTGCAGCTCGCGAGAAGGGTTAGGCTCGCTGGTGTGCTCGCAGCTTGCGGGTTAGGCGTTTGATCTCGCCTGTGTCAGCTCGCGGATAGGTGAGGAGCTCGCGAGAAGGGGAAGCTCGCGGCTTGCGTGCTCGCGAGAGGTGTGCAGCGCGGGAGAAGGGTTAGGCTCGCTGGTGTGCTCGCAGGGTTGATCTCGCGAGTGGACTACTCGCCTGCGGGAGTGAGGTCGCGCGGTTTGTGGCGGTTTGGAGTGGTGAACTCGCCTTAGTTGTCTCGCGGAGGGGAACTCACGCAGGTTGGTTGGTCGTCTCGCAGGAGGGAGACCGCGCGAGTAGGCGGCTTGTTAAGGCGGTCTCGGAAGTTGGGTTATTTTGGGAAAGACGGTTTTGGTGCAGAGAACCATACACGTTTCCAACAACATTGAGCTCTATCTTCAAAACCAAAAGAGGTAGTCAACATGTATGGGGCACAAACAATGATCAACTTCAACAACGATCATGAGGATTTGAGTTCCGCAATTTTTGCTTTTCCCAAACACCCAATGTATAATATAATCTTCGCATTTGGCTATTTGGACATTACAAACTTATGTTAAGTGTGACGAACGGTTTAGCTCGTCCGGCCACACAACTCCCCATCGGAGTAAATTTTTAGAGGCGTATTTCTGAGCATGGATGTTATGAAATGTGGATTGTTTTTAACGAAATAATAATAATAATAATATAATGAATTGATATATGAGCAAGTCTCGATCTTTGGTGGATCTGACATTTGAATCATTTTATTGAGGGCTTGTTAGTTTTGTTCTCAGTAGGAGAACATTTTCAGAGCATTTTTGCTATTTTATTGATCGCTTGTTTGTTCCGATGAGATTTTAGAAAAACAAACACACACTGTTTTGTGCATAGTCAGCTTTGTTTGCGGTGAAATTTTTTGATCCGGGCTCCGTTCCGAAATCGATGTCCAGGTGGAAGCAAATTGAGACACGTGGCACGAATACACCAAAATAACCGATATGCATTTTTTGTCATTCATTCTTGCGTGCGTTGTTTTTCTTTGGTTGCGAGGTGGTTTTCTTTATGTATATTTCCATGCAGGGGAGCAAAATAAGGCAGACGACGCACTAAGTTGACATTGAGTCTTGTTAGTCACGATGGACACCAAAGTGAGTGTTTGAAAGATCAATATGCTGCCAACAACGACTTTGCAACCGCTTGGTGGCAAATGGGGGAGGGCACACCCAACGGGCATCATTTAATTCAAGTCGGTTTTATATTTTTTGATAACCAATTGTGTATACCACGGGGCTCCCTCCGCGAACTCTTTATACAAGAACTACATGTCGGTGAGCTGTTAGAACACTTGGAGTGTGTCATGGTTGATGCAAGGTATTATTGGCCCCAATTCAAGTGGGGCGTCCACAAGCTCGTGCAATGGTTCTTTTGTTATTCATAGCAGCCATGGCCAAACACAAAATACCGAATTGTACACACTATTGCCGATTTCCGCAGCTCCATGGGAGGACGTCTCCATGGATTTTGTCCTCGGCTTGCCCCGCACACAACGGGGCTGCGATTTCGTATTCGTTGTGGTTGACAGATTTTCAAAAACGATACACTTCCTTTCATGCAAGAAAACAACGGTCACGTCCAATGTAGCCAATATTTTCTTTTGGGAATTCGTCCGCCTCCACATAATATCTAAGACGATCACCTTCGACAGAAACACGGGGTTCTTGTCCCGCTTTTTGCGCACATTATGCCGTTTTTCCAAATCGATCTTCAATTCAGTAGCTCATTTCATTCAAAATGGATGGTCAAACCGAGTGTGTAACAAGACATTAGGAAATATCATTCGCTGCTCGTGCATTCATCGTCCCAAGCAGTGGGACCTCTGCCTTTGTGCTCACTAAATTTGATCACAACAACATTGAAAACAAATCCACTGATCGTACACCCTTCTCTATTGTGTATCGACGACCACCACTATATACACTGGATCCCATTCCCCTAAAGATTCCCGGATACAACATTGTTGCCGAGCACTTGGCTGCACCGGTAGAGTCCATTCAAGCGGAGGTTAAGTAACAACTCAAACTCTCCAATAATAATTTTAAAGCTAACAAAGATGAACATCGACGGTTAGACTTTTCAAGAAGGCGATCTAGCCATGGTACACCTTCAGAAGAAGTACTTTCTCTCAGACACATACAACAAGTTGAGCAAACGGAAGGTCGGATTGTGTCGCATTTTGCGGAAGATTAACGACAACGTTTATGTTGTCGAGCTCCCATCGGATCTTACAATATGGAACACCTTCAACATCGTTGATTTGGTAAATTTACCACTCGATCAACCGATGACTCGCGGATGGGTCTTTTGCAGGTAGAGGGTGAACAATGTGATAAGTGCGCAAGTGGAAAAAACGCAAAATAGCTCTGGCGGAGGCGACAACAGAGTATCATAGTTGAAGACCAACTCGGCCCGATTTTGGTTTATTGGGCCTTTAGTGATGCATCTTCTGTCGCATCAGTTAATACATGACTTCCTTAGGCGTCACACATTTTATTTATCATGTATTCATTTGTCGCACATTTGCTTTGATGATAGGCTCTTTGGGTTGACCATCCGATGAGGCCCTTAATAAATAAGACCGGTAATTTTAGTCGTTAGGACGTGACATACAAGCTTAAAGTTATTTAAAACGTATAAATTTAACATTAAGTAGAGTAATGATATTAGGAAATAGTATTTTGAGAGACATTTTCAAATCGTTAAATTTGTGGAAAGAGCGCCGTTGGAAATAAGTATTTGAAAATGATTAAATTGGGAATATCAAATTTTGGCCGGCCCTGCTAAGAAAAGTTTGCAATAAGGGAAAAAAAGAGCATTGTTAAATGCACTACAGTTTTCGCTATGTGCACTTTTTTGTTAGGAGCACCGCACTATGATAGGTGCACATATAATTGTTATGTGCACCGCTTTTTTGTTAATAACAAACTCACAAGATTAACTTGATATATCAATGGACCACAACATTTTTTTCATAAAAATAAAAGATTAATAGAACACATACCATAGATTACATTCAAATTTGGAAAACGACCAACCAAAAAATAATATGGATTAACAAAAATATGGTTGCATATCTTTGTACGAGAGTGCTCCAAAATGATCATTATACTTCCACAGACAAGCATGAGGCGTAGTTTGGTTATTGGGTTAGAAGATATGTGATAAAGGTTAGCCATCTTTATATTTTTTTTTTGCATTCCCGTTGGAAGAAAGTTGCGGAGGCGCTAATGGAATTGGTGAAAAGTATGAAGGAAAGGAAGATGAGAGAGAGAGAGTTTGCGAAACAGAGACGAGGAAGAAAGACATGGTTGATGAACTTCTCGAGGCCGAGGAAGGATTCACCGAGGAGGAGATGGTCGATTTTTTACTCGCGCTGCTGGTGTCTGGCCCTGAAACGACGCCGGCGATGATGACTTTGGTCGTTAAATTCCTCACGATAATCCCTCCGCCCTTGCTCTCGTCAAGGTGATAACTTCCTCTCCTCACTGCAGTTTTTTTTGTAATTATGTTCTGCTGAAATGAAGAAATTTGGGCGAAAACTGTGTAAGAAATCGGGGTAAAATCTTATTGCAGGAAGAGCAAGTGGCGATTCGGGAGAGGAAGAAGGGCGTGCAAGAGGCTTTGGAGTGGAGCGATTACAAGACGATGCCTTTTACGGCATCGGGACTGGCGTCGGGGCTGGCGGGGAGGGTTGAATCGGAGAACGGGGCACGGCCAGGCGGAAGTGTCGCGTACGGGGCTAGGTTGAGAGAAAAATTGCAGTGCGCAAACATGCTTGCCCTTAGTAATAAATTTAGGGAGGATTTGGATTATTAATTAAGTGACTTTGTAGTGCACATAACGAAAACTGGGGTGCACTTAACAATGCTCAAAAAAAATCATCAATTTTGATCGGCCCAAAAAAGGAAACAGCGCACTGAAATAAGTCATTATTTAAAGCCTGTGTTGAAGATAGGGCAGGAAACCGGACAGCAAGAATTGAATTCTAATTCAATCCATGCATTGTCGGCCCAGTTGTTCTCCCGTACAGATTTACCTATCCGTCGGCTACCAAGTACCGTCTCCCAGGCCATCGTTGCTCAAGCTTGATCATCACGACTGCCGCTCGAGCATCCTCGATGACGAAAACCACAACATCCCGACGCTCCCTCGGCCGCTCCCCGCCGCTGCCCAGTACCTTCGACGACGGCCCAGCAGGACACACCACCCCAACTCCGAACCTACCTCCGGCTACTCCACTGTATTCAGCGGGCCGACACCAACTCCGAACAGTCCCGACCTCCTCCTGGTTAGCCAAATTACTCCAGAAAATTGGTCGACAACAATTCTCCTACTTCTGCAGATGGATTGGGAATTGAACATGCTGCTGTGGTAATCTCGTTCGTTCTTCCTAGCTCGCATTATTTAGTTTTAAATTGATACATCACTTAAATAATTAAGAGCTCGCTCTGAACGTTCTAGTCGCTGAAATTCCCGTTTATTTTATAAATTGTTGCTTGTGGACTGCGCTTGTGAACGTACAAGTCCCGCTATGGTTAGATCCTCTAGCGCCGACGAGATTTTTCTAAATAGCAAATAACGGTTTTTGTGAAATTTATCGGTAAGAGCAGTCTTACGCGCGAACATCTTGTTTTGGTCCACTCGGCCCTCTTTTCAAAAATTAAAAATCTCCTTAATTTTCAGAATTCTAATTTTATTTATAATAAATATATATTTTGCTATAAAATATTTAATATTTTGAAACCCTAATTTGAGTCTACATCATTTAGTTACTTTTATTTTATTATGAGCTCTTTGTTTGTGCCTTGTGGGGGGGGGGGGGACGTTTGCCTTTGTAAGCCAATACATAAGGCTTTCATGTTATGTTTTAGGACACTTTTGACTTGTGAAAGAATCTGAACAGAGAACGAATTCTCGTTTTCCACAAGCCGACTGCTATCAGGTGGGCTTTCTACCGAGCTTGCTACATCATCGGCGTTCACCATGATTTCCTCCCTCCACTATCCTACACCACTTAGGCTCTATTTGGCACGGCGTTTTAGCTCTGGCGATTTTGGAAGAAAAAAACACAACTGTCATAAAATGAATGTTTGAAATAACAAAGGTTAAGACAACCACTAAGAATAATTGAACATAAAAATAGATGAAGTTCTTTAGGTGAGGTCAAGCATTCTCAAACGACATTTCATAACCACCACAACAACGATCGTCACGCCATGCCAAACGAAGCCTTAGAAGAAACACAACCATGATTAAATTGCATGCATTTAGTCCTTTAAAAAACATTTAAATAAGCAATGGGGTAAATCTGCTACTACTGAAGCATAAAATAGATCTCTTCTCGAGTAAACTGAAAAAACTGAAAAATAAAAGTAAATGACTGCTTCTAACCAGTAATCAGGAGCAATCCTGAGGGGAGCTGCTTTAAGAAAACCACCCTCCTTCCCATAAACCTCCCAGCCAGAAGAATCAATACTGTACCAGGCGTGATACTAGACCTGATCACCAAATGCAAATATCAATAAAATACTAGATCAACATTAAACATTAAGAAACATTAAGAACACGGATATCCAGAGACCTGAGCTTGGTAGGGTTGTGCTTGCGGGGAGCACGAGAAGAAACTTTGATATCGTCGGCGGGATAATACTTGGGTGGCTTCTCCGCGGGTTTTTCAGCTTTCGCCTGGGGCTCATGGCGGGGGAAGCTGCCGCCGTTCTTCTCCTTAATGGCCCAAAGGCCACGCTTATGATACATCTTCCCGCGCGAGAACTGGCCAATACCTTTAACCAGATCCTTATTGCGGCTGGTGGTTCTCGGTGCCATTTATCAGCGATGAATGCGAAACCCTAAGAGTGTGTAAACAAAATTATGGGTCAATCCTACACAAACAACTACACTCACAGTAAATATACCCACACACACATCAACACACACACACACACACACACGCACACACGCATAAAACTGGATGGATGACCAAACTTGATGAAGAACAAAATGGCGAAATACACCTCATTCGATCAGAAATCAATCCACAATAGAAAACAAAAACTGCAACAAGAAGATTTGAAAAGAAGAAGAAGAAGAAGACACTGCAAAAGGGGAGTGAGTACGGGCCTTACGGAAAAAGGCGAGGATGTTTCAGCGGAGCAGGGGCCGCCGGATCTGCTTCGACGGAGACGGTGAAGGTCAATGGTCGGAGTTTGGAGGGGGTCGGGAGGATGTTTCGCGTTTGCGGCGAGCGCTCAACCGGAGTATTTTCCTTTGAAGTTGAAACCGGAGTATTTTTCTTGAAACCGGAGTATTTTTCGGCGGTCGAAGAATACCCTAATAAGTTATAAGAGCTTTATTTTAGAGATAAAAACACAGTGTCTTTGGCACATAGTTCAACTCCA